>OX402552.1:20759214-20761413 GCA_948098915.1 Lampropteryx suffumata
GTTAGGTTAGGTTAGGTTAGGTTAGGTTAGGTTAGGTTAGGTTAGGTTAGGTTAGGTTAGGTTAGGTTAGGTTAGGTTAGGTTAGGTTAGGTTAGGTTAGGTTAGGTTAGGTTAGGTTAGGTTAGGTTAGGTTAGGTTAGGTTAGGTTAGGTTAGGTTAGGTTAGGTTAGGTTAGGTTAGGTTAGGTTAGGTTAGGTTAGGTTAGGTTAGGTTAGGTTAGGTTAGGTTAGGTTAGGTTAGGTTAGGTTAGGTTAGGTTAGGTTAGGTTAGGTTAGGTTAGGTTAGGTTAGGTTAGGTTAGGTTAGGTTAGGTTAGGTTAGGTTAGGTTAGGTTAGGTTAGGTTAGGTTAGGTTAGGTTAGGTTAGGTTAGGTTAGGTTAGGTTAGGTTAGGTTAGGTTAGGTTAGGTTAGGTTAGGTTAGGTTAGGTTAGGTTAGGTTAGGTTAGGTTAGGTTAGGTTAGGTTAGGTTAGGTTAGGTTAGGTTAGGTTAGGTTAGGTTAGGTTAGGTTAGGTTAGGTTAGGTTAGGTTAGGTTAGGTTAGGTTAGGTTAGGTTAGGTTAGGTTAGGTTAGGTTAGGTTAGGTTAGGTTAGGTTAGGTTAGGTTAGGTTAGGTTAGGTTAGGTTAGGTTAGGTTAGGTTAGGTTAGGTTAGGTTAGGTTAGGTTAGGTTAGGTTAGGTTAGGTTAGGTTAGGTTAGGTTAGGTTAGGTTAGGTTAGGTTAGGTTAGGTTAGGTTAGGTTAGGTTAGGTTAGGTTAGGTTAGGTTAGGTTAGGTTAGGTTAGGTTAGGTTAGGTTAGGTTAGGTTAGGTTAGGTTAGGTTAGGTTAGGTTAGGTTAGGTTAGGTTAGGTTAGGTTAGGTTAGGTTAGGTTAGGTTAGGTTAGGTTAGGTTAGGTTAGGTTAGGTTAGGTTAGGTTAGGTTAGGTTAGGTTAGGTTAGGTTAGGTTAGGTTAGGTTAGGTTAGGTTAGGTTAGGTTAGGTTAGGTTAGGTTAGGTTAGGTTAGGTTAGGTTAGGTTAGGTTAGGTTAGGTTAGGTTAGGTTAGGTTAGGTTAGGTTAGGTTAGGTTAGGTTAGGTTAGGTTAGGTTAGGTTAGGTTAGGTTAGGTTAGGTTAGGTTAGGTTAGGTTAGGTTAGGTTAGGTTATGTTAGGTTAGGTTAGGTTAGGTTAGGTTAGGTTAGGTTAGGTTAGGTTAGGTTAGGTTAGGTTAGGTTAGGTTAGGTTAGGTTAGGTTAGGTTAGGTTAGGTTAGGTTAGGTTAGGTTAGGTTAGGTTAGGTTAGGTTAGGTTAGGTTAGGTTAGGTTAGGTTAGGTTAGGTTAGGTTAGGTTAGGTTAGGTTAGGTTAGGTTAGGTTAGGTTAGGTTAGGTTAGGTTAGGTTAGGTTAGGTTAGGTTAGGTTAGGTTAGGTTAGGTTAGGTTAGGTTAGGTTAGGTTAGGTTAGGTTAGGTTAGGTTAGGTTAGGTTAGGTTAGGTTAGGTTAGGTTAGGTTAGGTTAGGTTAGGTTAGGTTAGGTTAGGTTAGGTTAGGTTAGGTTAGGTTAGGTTAGGTTAGGTTAGGTTAGGTTAGGTTAGGTTAGGTTAGGTTAGGTTAGGTTAGGTTAGGTTAGGTTAGGTTAGGTTAGGTTAGGTTAGGTTAGGTTAGGTTAGGTTAGGTTAGGTTAGGTTAGGTTAGGTTAGGTTAGGTTAGGTTAGGTTAGGTTAGGTTAGGTTAGGTTAGGTTAGGTTAGGTTAGGTTAGGTTAGGTTAGGTTAGGTTAGGTTAGGTTAGGTTAGGTTAGGTTAGGTTAGGTTAGGTTAGGTTAGGTTAGGTTAGGTTAGGTTAGGTTAGGTTAGGTTAGGTTAGGTTAGGTTAGGTTAGGTTAGGTTAGGTTAGGTTAGGTTAGGTTAGGTTAGGTTAGGTTAGGTTAGGTTAGGTTAGGTTAGGTTAGGTTAGGTTAGGTTAGGTTAGGTTAGGTTAGGTTAGGTTAGGTTAGGTTAGGTTAGGTTAGGTTAGGTTAGGTTAGGTTAGGTTAGGTTAGGTTAGGTTAGGTTAGGTTAGGTTAGGTTAGGTTAGGTTAGGTTAGGTTAGGTTAGGTTAGGTTAGGTTAGGTTAGGTTAGGTTAGGTTAGGTTAGGTTAGGTTAGGTTAGGTTAGGTTAGGTTAGGTTAGGTTAGGTTAGGTTAGGTTAGGTTAGGTTAGGTTAGGTTAGGTTAGGTTAGGTTAGGTTA
>OX402553.1:0-2500 GCA_948098915.1 Lampropteryx suffumata
CTAACCTAACCTAACCTAACCTAACCTAACCTAACCTAACCTAACCTAACCTAACCTAACCTAACCTAACCTAACCTAACCTAACCTAACCTAACCTAACCTAACCTAACCTAACCTAACCTAACCTAACCTAACCTAACCTAACCTAACCTAACCTAACCTAACCTAACCTAACCTAACCTAACCTAACCTAACCTAACCTAACCTAACCTAACCTAACCTAACCTAACCTAACCTAACCTAACCTAACCTAACCTAACTAACCTAACCTAACCTAACCTAACCTAACCTAACCTAACCTAACCTAACCTAACCTAACCTAACCTAACCTAACCTAACCTAACCTAACCTAACCTAACCTAACCTAACCTAACCTAACCTAACCTAACCTAACCTAACCTAACCTAACCTAACCTAACCTAACCTAACCTAACCTAACCTAACCTAACCTAACCTAACCTAACCTAACCTAACCTAACCTAACCTAACCTAACCTAACCAACCTAACCTAACCTAACCTAACCTAACCTAACCTAACCTAACCTAACCTAACCTAACCTAACCTAACCTAACCTAACCTAACCTAACCTAACCTAACCTAACCTAACCTAACCTAACCTAACCTAACCTAACCTAACCTAACCTAACCTAACCTAACCTAACCTAACCTAACCTAACCTAACCTAACCTAACCTAACCTAACCTAACCTAACCTAACCTAACCTAACCTAACCTAACCTAACCTAACCTAACCTAACCTAACCTAACCTAACCTAACCTAACCTAACCTAACCTAACCTAACCTAACCTAACCTAACCTAACCTAACCTAACCTAACCTAACCTAACCTAACCTAACCTAACCTAACCTAACCTAACCTAACCTAACCTAACCTAACCTAACCTAACCTAACCTAACCTAACCTAACCTAACCTAACCTAACCTAACCTAACCTAACCTAACCTAACCTAACCTAACCTAACCTAACCTAACCTAACCTAACCTAACCTAACCTAACCTAACCTAACCTAACCTAACCTAACCTAACCTAACCTAACCTAACCTAACCTAACCTAACCTAACCTAACCTAACCTAACCTAACCTAACCTAACCTAACCTAACCTAACCTAACCTAACCTAACCTAACCTAACCTAACCTAACCTAACCTAACCTAACCTAACCTAACCTAACCTAACCTAACCTAACCTAACCTAACCTAACCTAACCTAACCTAACCTAACCTAACCTAACCTAACCTAACCTAACCTAACCTAACCTAACCTAACCTAACCTAACCTAACCTAACCTAACCTAACCTAACCTAACCTAACCTAACCTAACCTAACCTAACCTAACCTAACCTAACCTAACCTAACCTAACCTAACCTAACCTAACCTAACCTAACCTAACCTAACCTAACCTAACCTAACCTAACCTAACCTAACCTAACCTAACCTAACCTAACCTAACCTAACCTAACCTAACCTAACCTAACCTAACCTAACCTAACCTAACCTAACCTAACCTAACCTAACCTAACCTAACCTAACCTAACCTAACCTAACCTAACCTAACCTAACCTAACCTAACCTAACCTAACCTAACCTAACCTAACCTAACCTAACCTAACCTAACCTAACCTAACCTAACCTAACCTAACCTAACCTAACCTAACCTAACCTAACCTAACCTAACCTAACCTAACCTAACCTAACCAACAACCTAACCTAACCTAACCTAACCTAACCTAACCTAACCTAACCTAACCTAACCTAACCTAACCTAACCTAACCTAACCTAACCTAACCTAACCTAACCTAACCTAACCTAACCTAACCTAACCTAACCTAACCTAACCTAACCTAACCTAACCTAACCTAACCTAACCTAACCTAACCTAACCTAACCTAACCTAACCTAACCTAACCTAACCTAACCTAACCTAACCTAACCTAACCTAACCTAACCTAACCTAACCTAACCTAACCTAACCTAACCTAACCTAACCTAACCTAACCTAACCTAACCTAACCTAACCTAACCTAACCTAACCTAACCTAACCTAACCTAACCTAACCTAACCTAACCTAACCTAACCTAACCTAACCTAACCTAACCTAACCTAACCTAACCTAACCTAACCTAACCTAACCTAACCTAACCTAACCTAACCTAACCTAACCTAACCTAACCTAACCTAACCTAACCTAACCTAACCTAACCTAACCTAACCTAACCTAACCTAACCTAACCTAACCTAACCTAACCTAACCTAACCTAACCTAACCTAACCTAACCTAACCTAACCTAACCTAACCTAACCTAACCTAACCTAACCTAACCTAACCTAACCTAACCTAACCTAACCTAACCTAACCTAACCTAACCTAACCTAACCTAACCTAACCTAACCTAACCTAACCTAACCTAACCTAACCTAACCTAACCTAACCTAACCTAACCTAACCTAACCTAACCTAACCTAACCTAACCTAAC
>OX402553.1:7500-10000 GCA_948098915.1 Lampropteryx suffumata
CTAACCTAACCTAACCTAACCTAACCTAACCTAACCTAACCTAACCTAACCTAACCTAACCTAACCTAACCTAACCTAACCTAACCTAACCTAACCTAACCTAACCTAACCTGAAGCAGTTAGGCGTCAGAATAGGGGAACCTTGGGTGCTAGCGTGGACGAGCACATAAAAGTACTCCGAAGAACAAAGCACCGTACCGACTGCCTGAGCAATATCGTGATAGAGGTAAGCCCTGCAATCTGGAAAAGCCTAAAAGACCAAAGAGTTAAAGTCGGATACCAAGTGGTCCAAGCTTTAGACCAGTCTCCAATAAAGCAGTGTTTCAGGTGTCTTGGATTTGGTCATGAGGCTCGAAACTGTACCAATGCCCAGAGCTGCGGTCACTGTGCGGAAGACCACGACACTAGAGCTTGTAAACGTAGCGGACCTCCATGTTGCACAAATTGCAAACCTGGAACAAACAGGTCTCATCCCGCCTACAGCGACCAGTGCCCGGAGTGGCGCAAGTTTGATCGCCTAGCGCGATCACTGGTCAGCTACTGTTGACATTGGCACTCTGGCTAACACTAAGTCCGCAAACGTGGAAGTCTCCTTGTCTTTTATACAGGCTAACCTTGGTAGAGGGGTCTCTGCGACCCAGGAATGTCTGAAGGCTGCTCTTGATAGGAAAATTTCCATTCTGGTCCTACAGGAGCCGTACGTGGGGAGCAGTGGATACACAAAATGGGGCACGCACAGAGTAGTTCAGCGCTACCGAGGCGATAAACCGGTTAAATCTGCGATCGTCATTGTCGACAACAAACTTGCAATTACCGAATATTCCGATATGTGCACAGAAAATATAACATGTTTAGTTTTAACCATAGGTAACAGGAGGATAGGCGTAGTCTCGGTGTATCTGGAGGGGAACGAGGACATCGAGCCTTATTTGCTGCACATCCAGCGGGTTCAACAACGCTTGGCCACACCTTACATCATTTTGGCGGGTGACGTAAACGCTAAGAGTTACTGGTGGGGGGCGGACGAGGAGGATTCGCGGGGTACTGCGTATACAGAACTGCTGGCTCATCTTGACATGGCTGTGCTCAACTGCGGGTCAACACCAACCTTCAGTGTCTTCCGCAACGATAGGGCTTACGAAAGTATCGTCGACGTCACAGCATGTACCGGTGCCACCTTGGGGTGGGTGAACGATTGGAAAGTGGATATGGATCTGGTGACAACCTCAGACCACAGAGCAATCTCATTTGGTTTGAGACTGGGGGGCCAATTCGATCTGGCCAAGCGGCAAACTACTCGAAAGTACAATACCACGAAGGCCAAATGGGAAATATTTGGAGACTGCTTGAGACAAGAACTGCTCAGCCAAGGATTGACTGAGGAGACTGTGAAAACTGCGCACTCACCGGAGAACCTGGAATGCATAGTTGACGCCTTTTCAGATTGCGTTGATACTGCATGTAAAAAATGCATACCCGCTATAGCTGAAACAAAGCATGCTAAAATCAACTGGTGGACCAAAAGCCTGTCGAACCAGAAAGCTGAAGTTATAAGGCTCCGCAATAGAGTCAGAAGGGCAAACACCAGACGAAAACCCGTCCTAATAGATGAATACCGAGAGGCTCTAAGCAAATATAAAGAAGATATAATGTGCGCTAAGGTGGCCAGTTGGAAGGAGTATTGTACCGGACAAGACAAATCCACTATGTGGCAGAACATATACAAGGCTCTAACTATGACGGGCCATCGGAGCGACTGCCTCTTAAGGGACCATTCTGGAGCACCATTAAATCCAGAGGAGTCGGCAACTCTATTGGCCAATACGTTCTTTCCGGAGGATGACCCAGCCACCGACTCGCCGGACCAGGCGACATTGAGGGAGGATTCGATCAGCCTTGGTGCATCCCTGAGGCAACAGCTGAACTCTGGAAACATCATCTCTACTGCGTTTGGGAGGGATGAGCTTCTAAACGTCATCAGGAAAATCAATCCTTCGAAGGCACCTGGGGAGGATGGCCTCACGGCCGACATTTGCTTAAGAGCAATTACGTACACCGGCGACCTCTTCTTGACTATTCTCAACAGGTGCTTGTCGCTGGGATACTTCCCAGGGAGGTGGAAAAGAGCCGTCATCCGAGTCATCCCTAAACCACTGAAGGAAGACTACTCAGCACCCAAGTCATATAGGCCTATTGGACTCCTGCCGGTATTTGGCAAAGTGCTGGAAAAACTTTTCACTTCCCGATTGATTTGGCACTTGGGTGGTCTGGGGCACTTGAGTAGACGCCAGTATGGATTTACACCTCAGGTGAGCACTGAGGATGCGCTTTACGATGCCGTCGGCTTGGTGAGGAGAGAGGTGGAGGCCAAGAAATTGGTGGCTGTAATATCCCTGGATATTGAAGGGGCTTTTGATGGAGCTTGGTGGCCTTTAATCCTAAAACAGTTGGCCTTGAAAGAGTGTCCATCTGATATACTTCTTCTGGTTAGCAGCTATCT
>OX402553.1:20000-25000 GCA_948098915.1 Lampropteryx suffumata
CCTAACCTAACCTAACCTAACCTAACCTAACCTAACCTAACCTAACCTAACCTAACCTAACCTAACCTAACCTAACCTAACCTAACCTAACCTAACCTAACCTAACCTAACCTAACCTAACCTAACCTAACCTAACCTAACCTAACCTAACCTAACCTAACCTAACCTAACCTAACCTAACCTAACCTAACCTAACCTAACCTAACCTAACCTAACCTAACCTAACCTAACCTAACCTAACCTAACCTAACCTAACCTAACCTAACCTAACCTAACCTAACCTAACCTAACCTAACCTAACCTAACCTAACCTAACCTAACCTAACCTAACCTAACCTAACCTAACCTAACCTAACCTAACCTAACCTAACCTAACCTAACCTAACCTAACCTAACCTAACCTAACCTAACCTAACCTAACCTAACCTAACCTAACCTAACCTAACCTAACCTAACCTAACCTAACCTAACCTAACCTAACCTAACCTAACCTAACCTAACCTAACCTAACCTAACCTAACCTAACCTAACCTAACCTAACCTAACCTAACCTAACCTAACCTAACCTAACCTAACCTAACCTAACCTAACCTAACCTAACCTAACCTAACCTAACCTAACCTAACCTAACCTAACCTAACCTAACCTAACCTAACCTAACCTAACCTAACCTAACCTAACCTAACCTAACCTAACCTAACCTAACCTAACCTAACCTAACCTAACCTAACCTAACCTAACCTAACCTAACCTAACCTAACCTAACCTAACCTAACCTAACCTAACCTAACCTAACCTAACCTAACCTAACCTAACCTAACCTAACCTAACCTAACCTAACCTAACCTAACCTAACCTAACCTAACCTAACCTAACCTAACCTAACCTAACCTAACCTAACCTAACCTAACCTAACCTAACCTAACCTAACCTAACCTAACCTAACCTAACCTAACCTAACCTAACCTAACCTAACCTAACCTAACCTAACCTAACCTAACCTAACCTAACCTAACCTAACCTAACCTAACCTAACCTAACCTAACCTAACCTAACCTAACCTAACCTAACCTAACCTAACCTAACCTAACCTAACCTAACCTAACCTAACCTAACCTAACCTAACCTAACCTAACCTAACCTAACCTAACCTAACCTAACCTAACCTAACCTAACCTAACCTAACCTAACCTAACCTAACCTAACCTAACCTAACCTAACCTAACCTAACCTAACCTAACCTAACCTAACCTAACCTAACCTAACCTAACCTAACCTAACCTAACCTAACCTAACCTAACCTAACCTAACCTAACCTAACCTAACCTAACCTAACCTAACCTAACCTAACCTAACCTAACCTAACCTAACCTAACCTAACCTAACCTAACCTAACCTAACCTAACCTAACCTAACCTAACCTAACCTAACCTAACCTAACCTAACCTAACCTAACCTAACCTAACCTAACCTAACCTAACCTAACCTAACCTAACCTAACCTAACCTAACCTAACCTAACCTAACCTAACCTAACCTAACCTAACCTAACCTAACCTAACCTAACCTAACCTAACCTAACCTAACCTAACCTAACCTAACCTAACCTAACCTAACCTAACCTAACCTAACCTAACCTAACCTAACCTAACCTAACCTAACCTAACCTAACCTAACCTAACCTAACCTAACCTAACCTAACCTAACCTAACCTAACCTAACCTAACCTAACCTAACCTAACCTAACCTAACCTAACCTAACCTAACCTAACCTAACCTAACCTAACCTAACCTAACCTAACCTAACCTAACCTAACCTAACCTAACCTAACCTAACCTAACCTAACCTAACCTAACCTAACCTAACCTAACCTAACCTAACCTAACCTAACCTAACCTAACCTAACCTAACCTAACCTAACCTAACCTAACCTAACCTAACCTAACCTAACCTAACCTAACCTAACCTAACCTAACCTAACCTAACCTAACCTAACCTAACCTAACCTAACCTAACCTAACCTAACCTAACCTAACCTAACCTAACCTAACCTAACCTAACCTAACCTAACCTAACCTAACCTAACCTAACCTAACCTAACCTAACCTAACCTAACCTAACCTAACCTAACCTAACCTAACCTAACCTAACCTAACCTAACCTAACCTAACCTAACCTAACCTAACCTAACCTAACCTAACCTAACCTAACCTAACCTAACCTAACCTAACCTAACCTAACCTAACCTAACCTAACCTAACCTAACCTAACCTAACCTAACCTAACCTAACCTAACCTAACCTAACCTAACCTAACCTAACCTAACCTAACCTAACCTAACCTAACCTAACCTAACCTAACCTAACCTAACCTAACCTAACCTAACCTAACCTAACCTAACCTAACCTAACCTAACCTAACCTAACCTAACCTAACCTAACCTAACCTAACCTAACCTAACCTAACCTAACCTAACCTAACCTAACCTAACCTAACCTAACCTAACCTAACCTAACCTAACCTAACCTAACCTAACCTAACCTAACCTAACCTAACCTAACCTAACCTAACCTAACCTAACCTAACCTAACCTAACCTAACCTAACCTAACCTAACCTAACCTAACCTAACCTAACCTAACCTAACCTAACCTAACCTAACCTAACCTAACCTAACCTAACCTAACCTAACCTAACCTAACCTAACCTAACCTAACCTAACCTAACCTAACCTAACCTAACCTAACCTAACCTAACCTAACCTAACCTAACCTAACCTAACCTAACCTAACCTAACCTAACCTAACCTAACCTAACCTAACCTAACCTAACCTAACCTAACCTAACCTAACCTAACCTAACCTAACCTAACCTAACCTAACCTAACCTAACCTAACCTAACCTAACCTAACCTAACCTAACCTAACCTAACCTAACCTAACCTAACCTAACCTAACCTAACCTAACCTAACCTAACCTAACCTAACCTAACCTAACCTAACCTAACCTAACCTAACCTAACCTAACCTAACCTAACCTAACCTAACCTAACCTAACCTAACCTAACCTAACCTAACCTAACCTAACCTAACCTAACCTAACCTAACCTAACCTAACCTAACCTAACCTAACCTAACCTAACCTAACCTAACCTAACCTAACCTAACCTAACCTAACCTAACCTAACCTAACCTAACCTAACCTAACCTAACCTAACCTAACCTAACCTAACCTAACCTAACCTAACCTAACCTAACCTAACCTAACCTAACCTAACCTAACCTAACCTAACCTAACCTAACCTAACCTAACCTAACCTAACCTAACCTAACCTAACCTAACCTAACCTAACCTAACCTAACCTAACCTAACCTAACCTAACCTAACCTAACCTAACCTAACCTAACCTAACCTAACCTAACCTAACCTAACCTAACCTAACCTAACCGCCTGGGAGATCGTGGCGGTCTCGTTTTACTTCGAGCCAACCGAACCAATAGAACCATACCTAGAACAGCTTAGGAACATCCCACAGAACGCTGGAACTAGAAAAATCCTAATAGGAGGGGATGGCAATGCAAAAAGCTCTTGGTGGGGAAGCCTGAAGATCGATAGCAGAGGAGAAGATATGGCCGGAACCCTAGAGGAAATGGGACTACAGGTGTTAAATCAAGGCGACACACCCACTTTCGATACAACCAGAGGAGGCAAGCCATACACAAGCTTTATAGACGTAACGGCCTGCGCAATGGAACTGCTGGACCTGATCGAGGATTGGAAGGTAGAAGTAGGCCTGACGAGCTCCGATCACAACGTGTTAACGTTTAAAATAAGGTTAATAAAAGCTAAAGGGGTAAGCATTAGCCGAACCACCAGACTTTACAACAGCAAAAAAGCTAATTGGACGTTGTTTCATGCGAAATTTACCCAATTACTAGAAATAAACAAAATTAACAAAAATGAAATAGAAAACATATTAGACAAAGAAAACCTGGAAGTAAAAGTAGAACAGTACATACAAACAATAGTAGAAACATCTAACAATAGCATTCCAAAGAAGAAAGTAAAAAATACACTTACCCCTCCATGGTGGTCGCAGGAACTCGCAGAGCTGAAGAAAAAGACCACCACGATGAAGCGTCGAATCCGTTGCGCAGCGCCGGTCCGCAGGCAAAAGGTGATTGGCGAATACCTGAAAGCAAAAGAAGAATATGAGTGTGAAGCTAAGAAAGCACAAGTCGAAAGCTGGAAGAACTTTTGTGGGAAACAGGATAAGGAGGGAGTATGGGAAGGGATATACAGGGTTATTGGAAGGACAGTAAAACGACAGGATGACCTCCCTTTGGTAAAAGAAGGGAAAACGTTGGATGGCATGGAGTCTACAAAACTGCTAGCAGAAACTTTTTACTCAGAAGACCAAGAGTCGGACGACAACTCAGACCACGTGCGAATAAGAAAAATAGCTGAAGAAGTAAACGCGTGGACCCATCATGAGAACGATGATCCACCGTTTACAAAAGACGAGCTAGACTTCGCTGTAAAAAGTTTCAATCCAAAAAAGGCCCCCGGTGCAGATGGTCTTACATCCGACATTTGTAGCCGGGCAATATACCACGATCCGCAGTTATTCCTCACCATATGCAACAAATGTTTGTCCCTTAGCCATTTTCCTACCATATGGAAGGAGGCCACGGTGGTAGCCCTACGGAAGCCTGGGAAGGACGATTATACCAACCCGAAGTCCTATAGGCCCATAGGGTTGCTACCCGTAATGGGAAAGATTCTTGAGAAGATGCTGATAGGACGCCTGAAATGGCACCTTCTTCCGAAGATGAGCCCGCGCCAATATGGATTTATGCCCCAAAAGAGCACCGAAGACTCCCTCTATGACCTGATGAAACACATTCAAAGCAAACTAAATCAAAAAAGGCTCATCACAATGATATCTCTGGACATAGAGGGAGCCTTCGATAACGCATGGTGGCCGGCCATCAGGGTCAG
>OX402553.1:30000-35000 GCA_948098915.1 Lampropteryx suffumata
ACCTAACCTAACCTAACCTAACCTAACCTAACCTAACCTAACCTAACCTAACCTAACCTAACCTAACCTAACCTAACCTAACCTAACCTAACCTAACCTAACCTAACCTAACCTAACCTAACCTAACCTAACCTAACCTAACCTAACCTAACCTAACCTAACCTAACCTAACCTAACCTAACCTAACCTAACCTAACCTAACCTAACCTAACCTAACCTAACCTAACCTAACCTAACCTAACCTAACCTAACCTAACCTAACCTAACCTAACCTAACCTAACCTAACCTAACCTAACCTAACCTAACCTAACCTAACCTAACCTAACCTAACCTAACCTAACCTAACCTAACCTAACCTAACCTAACCTAACCTAACCTAACCTAACCTAACCTAACCTAACCTAACCTAACCTAACCTAACCTAACCTAACCTAACCTAACCTAACCTAACCTAACCTAACCTAACCTAACCTAACCTAACCTAACCTAACCTAACCTAACCTAACCTAACCTAACCTAACCTAACCTAACCTAACCTAACCTAACCTAACCTAACCTAACCTAACCTAACCTAACCTAACCTAACCTAACCTAACCTAACCTAACCTAACCTAACCTAACCTAACCTAACCTAACCTAACCTAACCTAACCTAACCTAACCTAACCTAACCTAACCTAACCTAACCTAACCTAACCTAACCTAACCTAACCTAACCTAACCTAACCTAACCTAACCTAACCTAACCTAACCTAACCTAACCTAACCTAACCTAACCTAACCTAACCTAACCTAACCTAACCTAACCTAACCTAACCTAACCTAACCTAACCTAACCTAACCTAACCTAACCTAACCTAACCTAACCTAACCTAACCTAACCTAACCTAACCTAACCTAACCTAACCTAACCTAACCTAACCTAACCTAACCTAACCTAACCTAACCTAACCTAACCTAACCTAACCTAACCTAACCTAACCTAACCTAACCTAACCTAACCTAACCTAACCTAACCTAACCTAACCTAACCTAACCTAACCTAACCTAACCTAACCTAACCTAACCTAACCTAACCTAACCTAACCTAACCTAACCTAACCTAACCTAACCTAACCTAACCTAACCTAACCTAACCTAACCTAACCTAACCTAACCTAACCTAACCTAACCTAACCTAACCTAACCTAACCTAACCTAACCTAACCTAACCTAACCTAACCTAACCTAACCTAACCTAACCTAACCTAACCTAACCTAACCTAACCTAACCTAACCTAACCTAACCTAACCTAACCTAACCTAACCTAACCTAACCTAACCTAACCTAACCTAACCTAACCTAACCTAACCTAACCTAACCTAACCTAACCTAACCTAACCTAACCTAACCTAACCTAACCTAACCTAACCTAACCTAACCTAACCTAACCTAACCTAACCTAACCTAACCTAACCTAACCTAACCTAACCTAACCTAACCTAACCTAACCTAACCTAACCTAACCTAACCTAACCTAACCTAACCTAACCTAACCTAACCTAACCTAACCTAACCTAACCTAACCTAACCTAACCTAACCTAACCTAACCTAACCTAACCTAACCTAACCTAACCTAACCTAACCTAACCTAACCTAACCTAACCTAACCTAACCTAACCTAACCTAACCTAACCTAACCTAACCTAACCTAACCTAACCTAACCTAACCTAACCTAACCTAACCTAACCTAACCTAACCTAACCTAACCTAACCTAACCTAACCTAACCTAACCTAACCTAACCTAACCTAACCTAACCTAACCTAACCTAACCTAACCTAACCTAACCTAACCTAACCTAACCTAACCTAACCTAACCTAACCTAACCTAACCTAACCTAACCTAACCTAACCTAACCTAACCTAACCTAACCTAACCTAACCTAACCTAACCTAACCTAACCTAACCTAACCTAACCTAACCTAACCTAACCTAACCTAACCTAACCTAACCTAACCTAACCTAACCTAACCTAACCTAACCTAACCTAACCTAACCTAACCTAACCTAACCTAACCTAACCTAACCTAACCTAACCTAACCTAACCTAACCTAACCTAACCTAACCTAACCTAACCTAACCTAACCTAACCTAACCTAACCTAACCTAACCTAACCTAACCTAACCTAACCTAACCTAACCTAACCTAACCTAACCTAACCTAACCTAACCTAACCTAACCTAACCTAACCTAACCTAACCTAACCTAACCTAACCTAACCTAACCTAACCTAACCTAACCTAACCTAACCTAACCTAACCTAACCTAACCTAACCTAACCTAACCTAACCTAACCTAACCTAACCTAACCTAACCTAACCTAACCTAACCTAACCTAACCTAACCTAACCTAACCTAACCTAACCTAACCTAACCTAACCTAACCTAACCTAACCTAACCTAACCTAACCTAACCTAACCTAACCTAACCTAACCTAACCTAACCTAACCTAACCTAACCTAACCTAACCTAACCTAACCTAACCTAACCTAACCTAACCTAACCTAACCTAACCTAACCTAACCTAACCTAACCTAACCTAACCTAACCTAACCTAACCTAACCTAACCTAACCTAACCTAACCTAACCTAACCTAACCTAACCTAACCTAACCTAACCTAACCTAACCTAACCTAACCTAACCTAACCTAACCTAACCTAACCTAACCTAACCTAACCTAACCTAACCTAACCTAACCTAACCTAACCTAACCTAACCTAACCTAACCTAACCTAACCTAACCTAACCTAACCTAACCTAACCTAACCTAACCTAACCTAACCTAACCTAACCTAACCTAACCTAACCTAACCTAACCTAACCTAACCTAACCTAACCTAACCTAACCTAACCTAACCTAACCTAACCTAACCTAACCTAACCTAACCTAACCTAACCTAACCTAACCTAACCTAACCTAACCTAACCTAACCTAACCTAACCTAACCTAACCTAACCTAACCTAACCTAACCTAACCTAACCTAACCTAACCTAACCTAACCTAACCTAACCTAACCTAACCTAACCTAACCTAACCTAACCTAACCTAACCTAACCTAACCTAACCTAACCTAACCTAACCTAACCTAACCTAACCTAACCTAACCTAACCTAACCTAACCTAACCTAACCTAACCTAACCTAACCTAACCTAACCTAACCTAACCTAACCTAACCTAACCTAACCTAACCTAACCTAACCTAACCTAACCTAACCTAACCTAACCTAACCTAACCTAACCTAACCTAACCTAACCTAACCTAACCTAACCTAACCTAACCTAACCTAACCTAACCTAACCTAACCTAACCTAACCTAACCTAACCTAACCTAACCTAACCTAACCTAACCTAACCTAACCTAACCTAACCTAACCTAACCTAACCTAACCTAACCTAACCTAACCTAACCTAACCTAACCTAACCTAACCTAACCTAACCTAACCTAACCTAACCTAACCTAACCTAACCTAACCTAACCTAACCTAACCTAACCTAACCTAACCTAACCTAACCTAACCTAACCTAACCTAACCTAACCTAACCTAACCTAACCTAACCTAACCTAACCTAACCTAACCTAACCTAACCTAACCTAACCTAACCTAACCTAACCTAACCTAACCTAACCTAACCTAACCTAACCTAACCTAACCTAACCTAACCTAACCTAACCTAACCTAACCTAACCTAACCTAACCTAACCTAACCTAACCTAACCTAACCTAACCTAACCTAACCTAACCTAACCTAACCTAACCTAACCTAACCTAACCTAACCTAACCTAACCTAACCTAACCTAACCTAACCTAACCTAACCTAACCTAACCTAACCTAACCTAACCTAACCTAACCTAACCTAACCTAACCTAACCTAACCTAACCTAACCTAACCTAACCTAACCTAACCTAACCTAACCTAACCTAACCTAACCTAACCTAACCTAACCTAACCTAACCTAACCTAACCTAACCTAACCTAACCTAACCTAACCTAACCTAACCTAACCTAACCTAACCTAACCTAACCTAACCTAACCTAACCTAACCTAACCTAACCTAACCTAACCTAACCTAACCTAACCTAACCTAACCTAACCTAACCTAACCTAACCTAACCTAACC
This sequence comes from Lampropteryx suffumata, assembly GCA_948098915.1. NCBI lineage: Eukaryota > Metazoa > Arthropoda > Insecta > Lepidoptera > Geometridae > Lampropteryx > Lampropteryx suffumata. Next base: position 34,179 of record OX402553.1, read on the forward strand.
TAACCTAACCTAACCTAACCTAACCTAACCTAACCTAACCTAACCTAACCTAACCTAACCTAACCTAACCTAACCTAACCTAACCTAACCTAACCTAACCTAACCTAACCTAACCTAACCTAACCTAACCTAACCTAACCTAACCTAACCTAACCTAACCTAACCTAACCTAACCTAACCTAACCTAACCTAACCTAACCTAACCTAACCTAACCTAACCTAACCTAACCTAACCTAACCTAACCTAACCTAACCTAACCTAACCTAACCTAACCTAACCTAACCTAACCTAACCTAACCTAACCTAACCTAACCTAACCTAACCTAACCTAACCTAACCTAACCTAACCTAACCTAACCTAACCTAACCTAACCTAACCTAACCTAACCTAACCTAACCTAACCTAACCTAACCTAACCTAACCTAACCTAACCTAACCTAACCTAACCTAACCTAACCTAACCTAACCTAACCTAACCTAACCTAACCTAACCTAACCTAACCTAACCTAACCTAACCTAACCTAACCTAACCTAACCTAACCTAACCTAACCTAACCTAACCTAACCTAACCTAACCTAACCTAACCTAACCTAACCTAACCTAACCTAACCTAACCTAACCTAACCTAACCTAACCTAACCTAACCTAACCTAACCTAACCTAACCTAACCTAACCTAACCTAACCTAACCTAACCTAACCTAACCTAACCTAACCTAACCTAACCTAACCTAACCTAACCTAACCTAACCTAACCTAACCTAACCTAACCTAACCTAACCTAACCTAACCTAACCTAACCTAACCTAACCTAACCTA